>CM017558.1:4712808-4747808 GCA_007844125.1 Sinonovacula constricta | reverse complement strand
TGCTTAGACATTGTTCACTATGTTCTTTAAAATAATATTAATGCATCTTTTGAGCAAAATAACTGCAAATACATTGATACAAAAACCATAATGTTTTGGTAAATTGATTGCAATGCAATGCAAATCAATCGGATCACGTTCAATAAATTTTAGAGTACAAAGTGCTACAATGTTTTGATGATATTATCTTTTTAGGGAACCTTGAATAGAAGGTCATAATGGAGTTGAAAAAGGACGAATATTATTTTTTAACATTCTATTGGATAATATGTATTTTATTTTATTATTATTGGAATTCAAGAATTTATTTAATACAATTAAAAAGGCGCATGTACATATGATAGGGTGGTTTTCTGTCTTAAAGGAATGTCACATATAAAAATACAAAAAACAAATAACACTTTAATAGTTGAATGGTTTAAAGTATAAAAATACACTCATGAGATGCCTTCAATGTTTTTTCAATGTCCCAATGATAAATACTGCATCTAAATGCAATATGGTGAGGATAACTTTCTGAACTGATTTCCGAAAATGTATCCGCCTAAATACTCGTACAACGTGGTGATGAACTTAGCGACCTCCAGCCATCTGGAATGTTAAGGATTAAAAAAATAACATTTCTTTATTTATATTTATTTTATAGCTGCATTTTTATGTATAGATAATAGAGAACACTGTTGCTTTCTTCTTTGTTGAGTATAGAGAGTTTCCAGATCAGTGAAAATCCATTATCTTGGCAGCCATCTATAAATAAATAAAATTATTGGCTCATCCATAAACAAAACGAACAGTGCAACTTTCTTGGTTGTATTTTGTTTACCTTTTAAACTATCAAATACTTCATACACGCTGTTAAATTTTATATAAAATTCAGTAATAGACTGAAAAATAACAACACAGTGGTGAGTTTAATATAGTACATATTACTCGATTTCGACCGGCATTAGCTTCTGCCTTCAAAGATGGCTGCCTTAAACTGTCTTATCAGTGCCTATGACATAACATGGAAACTATCTATTTTGAAACTATTTTAAACCTATTTTAAATCTCTCCCATTTATTACCAAGTCTTTACATATGTCACTATTGAATGCATTTTTTTTTTTGTTTAAATTGTTAATATCCGTTAGAACGAGCTTAATGTAATTATTTTAGCGAATATCTTAAGAAGTAAGGTTGACTGGAAAGTAATTGGATTATTTTTTTCACCAAGAAAGACTAACTCTTTCCTAAAGAACTTTAGCAGGATACATACCGGCATCATGCAGCCACACTCAAGGCACATGTCACAAATGTTAGTGTTCTCAAGAATGTGAGACTGGTAGAACTGCGTGATCTGGTTGCCTGGAATATGTATCATAATTATAACAGCAAAACTGTAGAACAACTGAGGGAAAATTTAATAATAAGGATTGATCAACAAATTGAAATGTAATTCAAATAATAAGAAAATTGAATTAAAACTTTTAAATTGTATTCCTGATAAGACGTGAACAATTAAACAAATTTCTTAAGACTGATAATTTTGTATTGTTTTTATAAGGTCATTTTGGGCCACAAGCCCTTTAATATAATTACAATAAATTAAATAAAATTAAATAAAGTTAAATACATTAAATACATTGGGGTTGATTGTTGAAATACACAGTATTGTTTATTTATTTCTGGGACATTAAGCTACTGAAATGCTCACTTTCAGATACGTTTTTCTTATCTTGCAACGTAAGTTATTTAAATGTGACTTTCTGAAGTCGTCGTCCAAAATGATACTGGGGTAAGAATTATGAAATATTTGTCTATATATTATTGTTATTTCTGGCTGAGCATTAGATCCTTTGTTTGTTTTGTTTTGATTTTAAAATCAATGGCATCACAGGCATGTTTTTTTAACAACGTTTATCTATATTGGCGCACCACGGGCCAGCTGGAAGACCCTTTTAAAATAAAAACTCACGCCACGACCGGGACTCTAACAAAAGCGGTAAATGGCCATGGAAACTTTGGTCAATTAATTTGTTTGTTTATTAATTGGGTTTATCGTCCCTACCAGCAGTATTTCAGTTATCTGGAGACGGTGTTCACTTGAAGCAGATATAGTGCTGCCTTCACTGTGTATAGCATGCCGTGAACACCTGGCATGATACCACACCCAGTCACATTATCCAGACACCGGGCCAACCAGTCGTGGAACTACCCTTATATTTGCTTTAGCGTTAGCATGGGAGCTATACCACTACCATTTTTTACGACTTTGGTATGTCGCGGCCCGGGATCGAACCCGGGGCCTCCCGTACCTGAAGCCGACGCTCTACCGATTGCGCTACCAGGTCCGGTCGGTCAATTAATTGGATTATGTTTCTATATAGAAAAGGATATGCCAGGGATTGACGAAGGGAGATAACCACGGAGTGATGACTTACTTGGCTGATAATAGTCATACACCCTGACAGCAGCTGGCTGGGACTTGGCTACGAAACCTGTCCTGAACACATCCATTGTGATACAAAGCGGGGCTGTGGTAATCTGTAATAATACGAAATTAACACTATATATATTTGGAGATAGAAAACCCCTATGCTAGGTATGTAATTTCCAATTGTTCAACATCTTTTTAATCTATAATTCTTAATGTGGCTAGGAACCATTTTATCTAAGCCATGGAATTCGTTAACTGACACATGGTACATAACCTATTAGTCTAACCAATTGAACCTGTTAAATAGTACTAAGAAAGCCGTTCACTCACCTACTTTGGGCTACATATGGCTTATCACTGCCAAATCAATGTGTAGTAATCTTTTAATGACACCTAGGCTACGTTGTCATTGCAGCGCTCAAAACATGTATACTGGCTTGCAGTTTCTTGTCAGCAATGCTATATTCGTCGTTTAAACATACCTGGTCAAAGTAGAGAATGACCTTCCTGTCATCAGTTTCTATGCGTTTGATCTCAGTGAACCGTTCAAGGGTCTCAAGATCAGCCTCGAAGCCAGACGGGATACCAATCTCCTGGACAGCCATGCCTGAGGCACCGAACTTAAGCCATCTAGATAAAAAGCACGTGTTGATAAGAGACCATTACATTAGCATATCATATATCATTTTCAGAAGAATTTATTACTGAGTTCAACTTTGCATTCGCAATTGTAAGCAAAGGAAATATAGCTAGTCTTTGTATGATAAGAACAAGGCCGTTTTCAAGAAGGTCATAGGGTTGAGAATTCCTGTTAACTAAGTTGTTTCCATTCTTTAATTTCTAACAAGAGCAATCTGATAAGTTTATCTGAAAGAATACATAGTCGTATCATGACTTTGATTAACAACCCAGTTCAGAACAGTTTGCAAATGGTACAATTGTAGCTGTATGCACGTACTTGGTGCAGGTCTGTACGGTTAGGAGGTCTGCTGTGTCCTTCACCATGGTTACCACCACCTCGAACGATCTCTCCTCAATCTCTTGCTCCACATGGAACGCCAGCTCGATCTGTGACAAATACCATAGTGACCGGTTATTGAAACTAACATGAATTTGAAGTTATTGAAATACCAGTTATAAGGGTGCAAGTACCGCAGTATTTTGTCGACATGTATGAAAAGTGAACGCAAGGTTACATTATTTTGACAAACATGAGTATAAGTACAGCAGTACAAATATATAGGATTACGACATCAGTTAGTCTGATGCTTTAAACTATTGTTTTCGTTTACAGTTTGCTACATAAAACATAAGAGTATTTTAAAAATGCAAAGGGTACTCAATTAATTCTTAAAATGTGGTAGAAAAATGAAATGGGTGTTTTATGTTGGGTTTGTTGTACACATACCCTGAACGGTGCTTAAGTTGGTACTTACATTAACAAGTGCCATTCCATGTCCTGTAGCAGACACTGTTACTTGGCTAGGGATTGTGGGCAACTAGATGGATGAAAAACGATTAGGTAAATGTTTGACGGGACACCATTCTAAAACAATTAAATTTTTTCAAAGAAAAATAGGCTACATCTAGAAGTTTTGAATAGGTTTGAAATCATATTTGTACAGTTAGATAGTATATGCTTATTTTACAACGGTTATACGATTTTTGTATTGTCTTTGAAAACAAATTCCTTTGTAATTATTCTGATAAGTGTAAGACCTACCTTCGTCTTTAAAATAGATGCTTATATGTTATCCCCCTATTAGACATCGCCTTTACAAATAACATATTTTATAATGATATTCTTGAAAATATGATGACTAATAATGATTGTTACGTACTACAACGCTTTGCAGAACCAAGGCGTTCTGTTTGTTGATGGAGAAGGTGTGTGTGAAGGTGCCGGCTGTGATTGTGGCTTGAATATCGAAACTGTCGGAGAACGCCATCCGGGCAAAGTCAGAGAGGGCCTTGAGTCCTAGCACAGTGTCCTGTACACGTAGAATAGCGAAATTTGATGTAATTAAAATAAGTTGCTATACATGTATAGATGTATTACACATGCAAGATAATCAGGGGAAGTAAACATCATACTGTTTTATAAGAAATGTCACAGACGACCTAAACATTATATTAAAAGTTATCTTTGCGACGTCCTGTTAATTATTGTTGGAAGATCCGAAAATATGTCTTTGTAGACCCATCGGCGCATCGCAGGTTAGCTGGAAAACCTCCTCCCATGAAATTTTCCGCCTCGACTGGGACTTGAACCCAAGCGGTGAGGGCCTGAGGAGTTACAATTCAACGACTCAACCCGCTCGGCCACGGGCGCATTTAAAAGACCAGTATGCATCTGTTGTCTATATTCATCCCATCCGAACTCCTTGGTCGAACAGACAATAGAACGATATGTCACACTAAACCATCATGTCCAAGCTCGTACCTGTGTTGAGGCGAATCCACCATTAGCATTTCTCTGGGAAGTAATCCACTTCATTATCGGCATACCACCAGAGAAGTCTTTCTTTGCGGCGTAGACCAAAAGGGCGTAGGAGGACATCTCGATGTCGATAGGGTTAGACTGGACGTGAGCCGGTTGCCAATGGTGAGTGGTTGTGGTGGCTGTCTCCGCCTTGTGCCAGTGCTTCATTCCGTCTGTAAATAAAGTACAATACAGTAACCAATGTCTGAAATGAATTAACGTTTGAGGAGAATGCATAGAAACTGACATCTACCAAGTAAATGTTTAATCATTAGCATACCTAGAGAATATTGCAACAGAACGTAAACGTGTATTATGTATCAATCCACTATTTAGTTTATTTACAGAATTTTACGCATAATCATATTAACAGAGTATAACATAAATTATTTCCATATAAACAAGTAACATATTCGCAATCTAAATGACATGCATTCCCACATTTCATAGTAACTTGTCGATTATATATAGAACCCAACAGATTTATGACATTTACAAAACAAAACAGACTATTTCATAAGTAAGCTATTATCAATATGTTACGCTTTATTCTAATTTCCTAATATGAAACATTACGGTATTACCTTTGACTACAGCGTCTTGTTCGAGTCTTGCAAAGGCCGTGGCAGCGACAGGACTACTGGCAAGTTGGAGGGCATAGCTGCTGATGGAGAGAACATAGTCGTCTGTGACACCGGCAACTTGGGACTCCAGGTAACCGAGGGCCAAACCTCTGGCTTTGGCCATTCTCTGAGCGATACCCTTAACAAAAAATAATACAAGATGTGTTTTTCAATGGTTCTTGGGCTATACTGCTATTTGCAGAGTACACTTATTTTATAAAGTGAGTGAAGAGTATATTTATACTTTGATGTTTAACACTGTTTACTTGCGTAATGCTTACTGTCATCTTCAAACACAATACAAGAAGCAAAGGACATGGGACATTCTGAACTCTGTGACATTATCGGTTATGTTTTAGAATATTTGCCGAAATGTAAGAGTTAATCAATCTGCCAAGGCACATATCTTGCTACAATAGAACAACTAATATATAATTTCTTTCATAACAAACAAAACAGAAAGTTGAAAAAAAAACACAATGATGTTTAAAAAGACTTTACTGCAAAAATAGCAGACCCTTATTAGACAGTTCAAAGCAGGATCTTATGATTATTATGTGTTATTTCTATAAACACTGGCTACCTTTGATACGCACGATCAAGACAAAATGCCGTTATAATGTAAGGTCATGGGGGACACTGAAATACATGTTCATACTTACGCCAGTCAGGTCGCTGTTTTCTAGAAGGGAGACCAGGACAAACGCGGTCAGCCCAACACCGGACGCTGATCCACCCTGGAGAAAATACAAGTAACATTAACTTGCAAACCCTGAGCTTTTAGGTCCATGTCCATAATATCAGCTATATCTGGGTAAAGGGTGACATACCTTTACCTCCTTGTTTGGAACCTTCAGTAGAATTTCATTTCTCAAGTTAAATAAAAAGAAATTAGCTTTATTTTCATACATCGTACCATTTGTCTGTTTAGTTATCGCAATCGTATATACTTTATTTATTCTACCATCACCTCGGACATACGATGTTAAAAGCCAGCAGTGATAAAATTTGCTTTATCAAACACCACCGGTATATATCACATGCACGGACTACTTTAACTCCTGGCCTCAATTGGAGGTCCACGAGTCGCCAAAGTGGATAAAAAAATGATATTAGGGGACGAAAAAGCTTGCGGCTAAAATAAAAATGTTTAAAATTAATTAAATCACCTTGTTTTCATGTCTATCAAGTCACATGATGGGACGGAATTTTTTTTGAAAAGTAAACGTCATTTTACTACGTTACTTTATAAACACGGGTTAGAAGCAACAAGAACTTAGTGTATACATGTATATATAATGGTTAACGTGTAAGCCAACATTTTGGATTTAGAACAAAGTAATGATAGAATGTACAAAAGCGTTAGTTTTTGCATCGATGTCGGTCGCGCAGAAAAGTAGCAAATGAAACTCAATCCAGTCAGTGGTCCTTGTGAATTCTTTGACTCTGTATCCCACCCATCCATGAATTAGCTGAGATAAGTTTTTGGTTTCCTGCCATGAAGTCGTGGTGACTTTGGCTGCATGTAAGTTAAATTTTATTTACGTGTATTGCGCGTCGACTTTTTAAAGGAGTATTTTTTATAATTATTAAAACAAAACACCATCACTCGTACCGGAATTTTCAGAAAACAAAATAGTTCTAACCATTAAACAAAGCTTTTATAAATAAAACAGATAGGCTGGATGAATTGAATACAAGAGTTGAATAAAGAAAAGATAATTACACATGGCACATAGATCTAAATCGCTCGGCTAGCTTCACGATTTAGGTTTTTCTCACCTCACATCTTTTTTATCCAATACCAGCCAAGAAATACCATCTAAAATGTTTGCCAAGGTCTTTACCAACCTGCATGTCTTTGTGGATGACGTTTCCTGGTTCCGGGAAGGAGCCGTCGGCGTTCTGTCTGGCCAGCATCCAGTCGATAGCACGAACCAGAACCTCATCGTCAATAAACACGTAAGGCTTGGCTTGGTGGAACGACTTTACAACGAAAGCTGTCAGCCTTGTTAATAGGACAAATCACAAATGAATAAAATGTCAATGTAATTTGAATACTTATTTTTTTCAACATTTTCGATTTCTGGAAAGTTCACCACCAATTTGCTCGCAAGAAGGTAAAAACAATATTGCGCGGAAATGAATCGCAAAGTCACTAGTCTTAACTTGTTGCACAGTCCTCCTTATTGATATAATTACAAATCTGCATGAGTGTGTGACGCTGTTTTTTTTTGTCATCTAATATTATAAAAAAACACTTTCTTTTTTAATATTTAAGATTGCATGCATATGTATCTAAATCATACACGAAACTGACAGCGTCCAATTAGAGCTGTAACCTACCTCTTTTTCAAATTAAGAAATAAAATATTTTATAAGATTCGCACAAAATAATTTTGTTATTTCAAAAACAATTCAACTTCCATCCAAAATTTAAACATATTTTATCTCTTGTTCTTTGCCCCGTGTCTGTGATAAAATCAGGCATTCGTCCATTGACTGTTTCGTAACGTTTGTTTGCCCGCTTCCATAATGACTATTGTTTGTACATTATTTATATACTCATATGTCACCTGAAGTAATTTGAGTAATAAAAGAATAGTAGAGTTAAATGAAAAAAAGAAACGTTATATCCACAGAATCCTTCTTAGAAATTTATATATCAACCTGTTTAATTAATTTATAATTGAATCTTTGTATACAATATACCATTACAATGTTTGACCAATGTTTCAACCTTCTAAATGTCCACGTATACAGAATTTTTAAGACTTCCATCCCTTTCCAGTGACCACTTTTCAAACCGCTACTTACCACATACTGCCTGACTTATCATTGTCCCCGAAAGCACTGAAGGATCCATCTTTGTGTTGATAAGTTAGCTCCCTTTGGTATCCTTGGCAACAAATAACTCGGTATATTAATGGGCTGTACACCAGTATTGTGATACACAAGTTTCAAATAATTTCGTTTATTTAACATACTTTTATCGTGATTTGATTTGTTTCAAGATTCGTTTAAAAACCAATTCCACAATTGACAAACTTGAAAATATATAATTTATAATGCTCTTTACTTAAGTCAAAATTACTGATGATGGTCGAAAATGAAAAACTGTTTAATTAGAAATCATAAGCCAAACCAGATGTGCAAATACATCCTTCGGAAAAGAAAAGATACAAATAATTGAAAAATTCTTATTTTATAGAATATGTGCGTCTACCTTTAAATAAAAGTTGATATTTCCCTGATTACGTTAAACAGTGTTGCAACTGTAAATATTCAAAGCTACTCATAATACCTGATTCCATGTATTTGACAGCTTTCTCTTCAATTTCCCCGCTGAGTTGGTTTGTTGCGGTAAGGTAGTCAGTTACAAAAACATCTGGGGCGAATCCAAGCATGGTTTGTTCGCCACATCCGGTGGGCATTCGCAGAAGCTTGTCAATTCCGTTAACGGTAGGACCCATCAAGTCGCCTGTTTTTTGGAGTGGATGATAGGATCATATGTGTAAGCACTTTAGATAACAAATCATTAAACCGTCCTAATATAATCGCACTGTTTTAGGTACAAGAGTTATGTTTGTGTATTTTTAAACATTAAACTATTATAACTTGTTATACCGGCCGCAAAAGCTCAGGTGGTAGAGCGTCGGCTTGCGGATCGGAAGGTCGTGGGTTCAAACCCTAGCCAGGGTCAAACCAAAGACTTTAAAGTTGGTAGTAGTGGCTTCCCTCCTAACGCTCGGGGATAAGGGGACAGCATTACGCCTGACTCGTCGGTGTCAGTATAATGGACCGGTCGGGTTTAGTCCTTGGGCACCTTTCTTTATCATTTGTTTAATAGTTTATCGTCCCACCATTAGTATTTCTGTTATTTGGAGACTGTATTTTCTTGAAACAGATATGGTGCTATCTTTACTGCATGTAGCATGCCGTGAACACCTGGCATTATAACACACACAGTCGAATTAACCTGAAACTTGGTCAGCCAATGGAACTACATTTGTATTTGTCTTAGCGGGTAGCAAGGTGCTATACTACTGCAATTTTAACGACTTATGTATATCGCGGGTCGGGGTCGAAACCGGGGCTTCCTGTGCCTGTATTTATTGGTAGAATTGTCAAATTAACCTTTTAAAATTCAAGGCTGACATCACAAATCTTTTGCAATTTAAATAAGCACCAAAATGCTATTATAACAGCTTAAACTAAATCTCAAGTACATTTATATTGGATTTATACGGTATAATTACAATACCAATTTATTATTTTTGTGTTTCTTCTTTCTTTATTCAAAACAACGAGTGTAACCGCAGTCTAGTGTCCCTGCCATTGCATTAATAAATCGAGCTTTACAGTATATTATATTTTTTACCAATGGCGGAGACAGCTGCCCGCTGCGAGCCGGCAACCACTCCAGCTGGAAGGGAGAGCGGCACTGTCCTGCTGAATGTACTGGAGTTCTTCAGGTCAACCAAGATGGGTGTGTTATACTCCTTAGCCACGCCCTCCGGCTAGAGAATACATATACAAACGCTATAGCACACATGCAAAGAAATAAAAAAAAATCTAAAAAAAGGCATACATGTAGCAAATTGCGACAAGTTATCTTATTTATTTCATTTTACTGTAAAACTTACTGCAATAATAATAACAATGATATTGATAAAGAAGAAATATCTTTCGATACGCTTCGTCTTTGATATGAAATACATTTGAACACACATTAAAATACTTTTGAGTAATTAATAAAACAGTTTTAGGAAAAGTAGAAAATAGGGTAATAACTAGGTAAAGCCTCAAATTCTCTTCATTCAACAAGCACACGTTGGTTAATCATGTACTTTCTCGTGTGAACATATGAATTAATCAAAAGTATAAAAAGCCGGTCGCCAACTTACTTCAACGAGCAACTGCCTCTGTACAGCGTCTGCGGCTAGGACTGACTGAGCCTTCACTGTCAGCGGGAACTTGCCCAGAGAGGCCGGCACGATAGGGAAGAACACGGACTTGGCTTGGCCAGCAGGTACCTTTACGAAGAATGACAAGATAACGGTAAAAGGCAATAATAGTAAACTAATAAATTAATTGGTTATGTGGTGAATGACATTTGAACCCATCCAAGGGTCCAACTTAGGATAATCGTTGCAAAATTACGTTAGTTTTAATAGGAATATCAATTCATTTTTATTGTTTCTTTTTTCTGATCGCAAATATTATCCAAATAAGCCAACCAAGACATCATCTTTGGAAAAAATGATTACTCCTTACCAAAATTATCAACGTAATCAAAATAAACTATATAGATTTCCCACTTGATTAGCAAAAGGAACAGAAAATAACAATAACTCACATGGACATTCTTCACTTCGTCTTGAGACACATACTGGACAGCGCCATTGCTGTCAACCACGATATTCTTGAAGTCTATGGATTGCTGGAGGGTTACAACAACCTGTGAAACAAAGATTAGATCCATTTTATGCCACCAGTGAAATATCAAGATTTATAAGTGAAATGATAGTAATATTGTCACTAAGAAACTTACACTTTAATGAATTACTAGTGGAATACTTCACAAGTTTCGTGTCCTTCCAGTTAGCCAAGTCAGTTAAGAAACTGTAATATCTTCCCAAACCCCACCTTGACCTAAATTTATATCAGCAAATCAACACTGCACAGCCGTAGTTTACTTAAAACCCATGTTTTCTCAGTAAAATCGACAAAACCATCGGTAACATTTCTTGATAACAAATATTCTTTAACCATATATTAATAGCACCAAGTATGAGTAAGTTACCTCCACATTTCCTCAGTATTTATTTCCCTAAATTTTAAACAGATACAACCAACTGAAAGTTGTCAGTACCACCATATAAATGTGTTTTAAATATACACCAATAAGCTTGTCTACTGACATTGTACAGACTAGATCAACATTTGTGACAGTTATCAAAGAACGCCTTAAATGTATTAGACTCTCTTGGGTTATAGCTTTGATAGCCTTTGCAACAGTCATCGGGACAAAGAAGATGCGGATATGACCCAAGCTGTGGATAAACAAGTCTGACTTACATCGAGGTCCTGTGCCAGATAGTTGAACACGTTGGCTTGCAGGGCAAGCTGCTCACCACGTACCACAGAGTAGGGTAGATTCAGACTGACAAAGAACTGCTTGAACGTCTCGATCTGTGAATGACATGAAAATAGTATAATTACAGTTCGCTGTGTAAGGAGAGGAGCGGTGTTAACTTACAAAAATGACTAAATATTTAACTGTAGCAGACATTGATGTAAGCTTTCGAACAGTTTATTTACCTATATTATATTATATTATATTATATTATATTTATATTACATTATATTACATACATCGATAAACAGTGTGACAATTATTTAAGTGACCAATATATATTATATATATATATATATATATATATATATATATATATATATATCGATAGTTAGGGCTAGAACTCTAGGAAAGTGTAATACAATTTTTAGAACACCCAAAAGCGTCTTTAACATCTCGATCTTACGTTTTCACTAGCGGTGAGTGTAATAATGCACTTTTGCACTATCAAACACATAGTACGGAGTATGGCAGCTAATAAACAATCATCTTGAATGAGTTGAAGGCGGAAAACTACATGGAAGGTATTTTATATAAAGTCTAATATACATTTAAATGCAATGATTGTTGAAAAATTTAAGGAGATGTTTGTTGTACATACTTGTCATGTCTTTTAGAATATATTTTTATTCATTCGCATTTAAATGAAGGAAAATACTCGTAAACGCAATTTGTTGAGCAATCCAGAATTATTTTATTTTTCAAAAAGACTCTTTAACTGGTTTGCTATTTTGTCAATAAGTCTCAGCCCTAACAAAATCTACTATCAAAAGAAACTTAAGCAACATAATGCAATAATAACACAACACGCTTAAAACAGCGCCTTTGGATTAATTCTTTGGGACATAGTCCCGGACATGAAAATATATTTATATGAATTAAATTGCTAAACAGCGTATAAATTTCTATTTATTAATGGAGGTACGTGTGGTAACGAAATAGGGAAAGGAAAGGTTCTATGGGCATACTTAAATTATGTCGTTATGTTTTTTTAGAACACGTTACCTTTGCCGATGATGCCGACACTCCGAGTCCTGACTGAGCGTTGACGGCAAAAGCACTGGCGATCCATGACGTAATAGTATCGGGGACGGTGGTATGGATTGTAGCACGACCGTTGGCACTGAGGGATCAGAGGCAGAACTTTACATTATGGTGCCGTAGATTGAACGGCCCATTAAATAAGGTTAACACTTTAGTCTTAGCCTTGGTCACGAAGGACATCATTTGTTTTAATCAACTTTTTATCTAAATAAATATTTAAAAATATAAGCACAAAGTGCCAATTTCTTAACACCGAATACATTTTACAAGATTGTGTATCGTGGTGTTTTTGCTTTTTTTGTTGCAAAACACTATGCTTTTGTCTTAAAATGTCTTTTTTTTAAGATTTAGCTATAATACAGTACATTAATCAATTTTCACATTGTTGAAGACAGTCACAATATATGTATATTACAAGATTAAACTGTCAGATCTTTTTACATACTTTATAACTTACAATACAAAACGACACAAACAATGTTACCTTAAGTATGGAAAAAAAACATGTTGCTATCACGTGTAAATATGTGATGAAACGACTTATATACGACCAAGTCTATAAGAATAGCCTGTACTGAGCATAAACTCGAGATCTGATAAATATGTACAGCAACAACTTTACTGCTTAAAAGATATGCACAAAGTTGTCAAATATTTCAGTTTATTTACATAATTAAATAGCGCATCTGTAATATAAGATATGAATTAAAATGCTTATAAAAGGTTTTTACAGGCATGGTAAAAACATAACAGAATCAGCAGTTTTCATCGCTTATAATATGCTGCTTAAATAAATCATTTCAAGGAAAAGAAGATGACTAGGCATTCCGCTAAATGAAAAGAAAAAAAAATGTATTTAAATTAATTTTACCGCACTCGGAAAGTAATAATAAACATAATGCACCAAAAAGTTTATTTCCGAAAAGTTAATAAAGTGTGTCTCCACTTCTATTACACGAATTTGTTCCGTTTTTTCTCTTCGAAATAGTGTCGACATTCATGGTAAGAAAATGATACAATAAGTAACAAAGAAAATATTTCAAACTACATCATTGATATGGCTTAAACAAAATGTATTCATCGCTTTTATTAAAAAAAATGTTTTTCACGTAGTCAGTAAAATTTTACAGTCCTTTACATAGCCATTCATGCCATTAGCTAAATTACTGCTGTAAAATGCTTAAACTTTTATAAAACAATAACAACACGGTTAATAAGGATACGTCTTATATCATTTCAACAAATGTGGCGTTGATAGAGCAGTTACAACTTCTGGCAGTAATAGTGTACATCTGTTTCATTTACAAGTTTTAGCTTAATGTAAAACACACTAGCGCTATATATTCCCGAGAGTCGTATGTAAAGGAACTTTACTCTAACTATTGGAAAACTACATTCTTGCCTCCTTTGTAGGTAGGTATTTGGTATATATTTACTGCAACTTAAGATTTTTTTCATTTTTTAAGAAAAAAAAACACTTAAGACTGGAGCATGAGCATTAAATGGAATCTTATTGATTGAGATAACAAATTATTTAAAAAAAACAATTTGAGCGCTTTTTTTTCACATAAGAAAATTAAAAATAAAATTTAATATATTTCTTACATAAGTATATGGCAATTTCTTCCCACAAGGGACATAACTAATTAATATCTTTCATTTCGAAAATAAGGAATACTGTAAGCAGCACATGCAGGGTACATAGAGGAACACTACGTGGTAAGCATTAGCCGTATATAAATAGCGTGCACATAGGATGACCTCATGGATATTGTATGCTTCACTGAGATTTTATATCATTAGCCAGGTGATACTTTAAAAGCATTATTTGTGTTTATATTGCAAGTATTTTTCCAGTAAACAAGCATATATATTCATCTGATTGTCACATTTTCTGTTGTTTTTTTCTGAATAAAATTGTTCTGGTAAACACTAAAGACGTTGAGCTGCGGTTAGTAAATACATGGTATTTTCACATGTGTCACATGTTAAATAACTAATAAGTTAAAAATGACATCCTTTTGCATTTAATAATTTATAAAAAAAAACAACACGGCTTTTAATTCTGCGTTTTACGGTACAGTCAAGCTCTGAAATACGTTATTTCATAGCTCTTTATAACATTTATATATGAGCTTATGCAATGTTTGTGGCGTTAGACATTATTAATGCATTTTCTGAAGTACTAGGTGGACAATTTTTCAAACTGTGTTCTATCATACTATTGCGCCGAGGTCAAGATAAATTTGTATGTAGTTTTCTTAATGGCGGGTACAGTGATCTGAACATGTTTTAATGTTTATGCATCAATGTATTTTAGTTGTATGTTATGCGCGTTTGTCAATGCGTTGCTATGTATTCTTGCAGTCATGCACCAGTGGATATAAGTTATGCTTGTTAATTTGTGCATCGACGCTTAGAAAACGCTAACATAGCTCTTTGCAACTTATGTTTGGTTATCATATTGATTGTTGAGTGAAAAAGAAGGAAGTTTATGTTAATAAATAAGTTGTTTGATATTGGCCATGTTGTTTGTCCGAGGGCAGTCGTATTGGAAGAGGGTCAATACGACTGACCCGAGGACATATAACAGGGCCAATATCATTTATTTATTGACAATGTTATTCAATAACTACACGTACTTATCACATTTCACATTTAATACTTAGTTTTTGCATTAATCCAAGTCAGAAAATGCTTGTTTGTGTGTTTTGTGAAATCGACACGTTGTAAACACGTTCGGTTAAACACTACCAAATTATGCCGTGAATGTTTGAAAACTATGAATATTTTTGCTGAAATCTATATCATTCTTTTGGCCCTGCCATATTAGCCAATCAAATTACTTCAAATGCGGGCTTTATATCTATAACACTTTTCAGTCCGTAGTGGGACTGTTTTAAAGCAGGCCATCGTGTTATTGAACGTACAATTATTTAAAAAATCAAGTTACAAGCCTGAATAACTGCTGGTGTTATAGTGCAGAGTCTTACCCCGTGGATATAGAGTCTTACCCCGTGGATATAGAGTCTTACCCCGTGGATATATTAGTCCAAAGCCATGTCTCTGGGAACACTTTGCGAACCCGGGAGGGTTCGGGGAGACTGGTCGGGGTCGAGGTCTGAGGCCTCTGTACCATGGAATTCAGGAGACCGGGTCCGAAATCAATCGATCCCATCAGAAAACCATGACTGTGATCTGATAATCGCATACAAAACATGCAAACACTGATGCAAATGACACGTGCCGCAACATTGGCACACCATATGTTGTCTCTTTTTCCTGAACTCTTATAATAATACCCTATACATGTACACGTCTTTAATCTTAGTCCAATTGCAGTGTGTATGGTACATACCTTTTAAAATTATCAAACACCTTCTATCCTTGAACTTTAGCATATCTCATTGTATGTTGTAGAGTGTCCGTCTTTATATGATGTGTTGACACATTTACTATAGAAGCATACTGTGTTGCTTGTCAGTGAGTGAGAAAGGCCTAATGTATCATTCGGCATATGTTTACTGATTTTGTCAATAAAAATGTAACAAAGTTACTTAATCTATTATATTGTTTCTTATGAATTCAGAAATAACGTAAATAATACATTGTAAGTACATAAGTGACATTCAGATCGTGTTTTGAAATTTCATTATCAGTTGTCAGGAAGACCAAGAGACAGTTTTCTTATACCTAAAATACAATGTCTCAGAATCGTTAATACATCCCTTTGCTTGGCTTTGAGCAATGTGACCAACAAGTTACGAATTTTAGGGTCATGATACACCAGTTACATTTCCAGACATGCCTTAAGCTAATGTATACACACTTATACAGGGACAATAGTTCAATTTGTCGATGTTTGGTCATTTATGGAAGGTAGTGTCGATGTTTGGACATTTATGGAAAGTAGTTTCAATGTTTAGACATTTATGGAAGGTAGTGTCGATGTTTGGACATTTATGGAAGGTAGTGTCGATGTTTGGACATTTATGGAAGGTAGTGTCGATGTTTGGACATTTATGGAAAGTAGTGTCGATGTTGGGACTTTTATGGAAGGTAGTGTCGATGTTTGGACATTCATGGAAGGTAGTGTCGATGTTGGGACTTTTATGGAAGGTAGTGTCGACGTTGGGATATTTATGGAAGGTAGTGTCGATGTTTGGACATCTATGGAGAGTAGTGTCGATGTTAGGACATTTATAGAAAGTAGTTAAGTCTTCATATTTCTAGGACGGTAGGCAACACGAGACAGGAGCTTTAATGAAGCATTATAATACACAGCAGTAAATGTGGCATAAACGGACAGAGACACATATTCTAGCTTCTAGTACAGAGAACAGTTTTACCCGACTGTCATGTTACTCCATAGCCATGTTTCAGGGAATACAGTGCGCACACGGCCAACAGACTGAAGGTTATTAGGTACATGTAAGCTCCAGTCATTGATCCCATTGCAGGGCCTGGTACAGGAAAGATCCCTCCATCGACCCCAGCTCCGCCCATTGCAAAAGGAGGATCTGGCGACGCAACAGAAATATGCACTCATTGCATCTGTGCTGTCTTGCGTGGTGTATATCAAGTTAGTTTGTTCGTAGTCGAACATTTTATTTGATGCCAGTAAGCTCTTATCAACACGATTCTAGGTTAAATGTGGTTTAAATATATAAAGCCAAGCAAAGATTTTGTTGCAATGTGTCCCTTTTCTAGATAGCATATATAATAAATATGATGTGTTTGTAAATAACCTCTAAATTTCAGGAACCGCTTACACTTCATTGTGTGTATGTAAGCTGTAGAAGATGCCTAAAGCAATAACTGCCGCTAGGAATAATATATGCTGGTGAATATGCAGGCATTTCTAAGGGACGTTATTTTACCAGACTGTCGTGTTACTCCAGAGCCATGTTTCAGGGAACACAGAACGAACACGGTCCACAGATTGTAGATTGTTTGGGGACAATCGCTCCAGTCGATGTTCCCGTCCCAAAGTCGGGGCATAGGAAAGATCCCACCGCCTCCGGTCCCGCCAATTGCGAATTCATGGATCTACCCATTATAAAGGCGTACGTGTATATACTTACTACATTTGTATTGTTATGTTAAATGGTGTACCGTTTGTCTGTTACCCTTGTCTACCACAGCAATTTGATGTTCAAGCCATATACTGTGTTTGTACAGTAGACAGCATATTTATAAGCTATTCATGTTTTATCCGAACTTTGTGTTACAGCAGAGCCGTGTTAATTGGGGCACGATCAATGAACCGTGCTGTTGTTTGTAAAAGAACCTCCAGTCATGGAAAGAGAAGTTGGCACTAAAGAATCCCAGCACCAACCCTGTTCTCCGGCCATCGCTAATAATGTATATAACTATTATAAATTCAAGCATGTAACTATGTACTTGCCGCATTTGTCATGACAGTCTTCTGTTTTGGGAAACAAGGGAGTTAACAGCATCTATCCCGATTATGAAAAGCAATTGTTTTATAGATATTACGTGTTTGCACAAGACCATGTTCTAAAATATGCAAAAATCGGTTGCGATTCATTTTGTGATGAAGTTAATATATATGAGAATTGTTACCATATGTTTAAGACATATTCCGTGTGCGTACATGAACAGTTAAAAGCTAGCTACTAGCGTGGATTAAAAAAATAGCAGATAAGTGTAAATGCAAGTCATTCTCTAGGGACGTTGATTTACCCGACTGTCGTGTTACTCCAGAGCCATGTTTCTGGGAACACAGAGCGGACACGGCCAACGGACTGTAGGTTGTTTGTGGGAGAACCTCCAGTCATAGATGGAGCGACTGGCATTGGAAACATACCATTCATCATCCCTCCTCCAGCGCCAGCTAGTGCCATTGCAGGATCTGTCCGTTTAAGTGACATTTTAATTATTTGACACGTCTGACTTGCAGCGTGTCTGTCCTAATTTTGTGTTCAAACTTATGAGTTGTAACAATAATCTGAACATCGTACATGTATACATGGTCAACAATACTTGTTTCAGAGAACTAATTATCAAAAACAATTCGAAATTGATGCGGTAATCCGACATATTGCCGGGACATTGCTCCATGTTGTTATAGTCTATAGTGTGTTTGTCTTTATAGTGTGTAGTGAAAAGAATTATTTACACGGTTTATGTATATTTATGTGTTTTCCCAACTTGGTTAAGAATTGCAGCGTCTTCACCTACTTCTAACGACGGTGTCGTCGGGATAGCCGTATTTATGGTTCCTTTTTATATTTGTTAAACTTTAATACTAAACAAAATATATTAAGGGAGCATTCAGCTACTTTTAATTGTTGGCTGAAAAAGCAAAAAGATATTGACGTGTTCATTTTATGTAAAAAAAACAACAACATAGCATGGCTTCTAGCAAGAAAGTAAAATGACTAGCATAGGTAAATTTCTGAATATATTGGTATATTCATGGCAGATTTCTGGTTTCGATTTTACCCGACTGTTATATTGCTCCAAAGCCATGTTTCAGGGAAGACAGAGCGAACTCTACCAACAGGCTGAAGACCGCTGGTGGGGCCATTCATTGCTGGACCAGGGGCCATAACTCCAGGCATAGCACCTCCACCAAGTAAGAACGCAAATTCAGGGTCTGTATGTTAAATATGTTTTACCATTTGATAAAATCGTGTTAATACAATTTTATCCTTCTTTATCGGAAATGAGGATAAATTTATGAAAAATTCCATATTTTCTAATGGAAATTTAAGTCGATTACCTGGCGAGGGGGTTAATAAATATTTTGGTTGTTTGTTTTACAGCAGTGGATTTTTCTTTCGAGCAGAAAGATACTGTGTGGTATCTATGCAAAAATAAATAACTTTTTATTGGGAGGTTGACGCCCTTGCTTCGGTTGCCTCATTTACCCGAATGTCGTGTTTATCCACAACCAAGTTTCTGGGAACACAGAGCAAGTTCTGTCCACTGATTGTAAGTGCTGTCTGCTTCCTGCATTAATTTGGACATCTGTCTTTTGATAGGCGCCAAGGCTTCGAGTTTGTCATCTATGACGCGATAAACAGGACACAAAACGTAGTTCGTCCTTAACATTGGCTCTTTTAATACTATTGGAACATAACCTTTGCAAATGCTTGCTATGTTCCCTGCAGTGTATGCTACATGGGAACATTATCATACTGTTTGATGTTCAGATGCAACACAGGTCGATATCATATTGCAAACAACAGTACTTTGGTATGGAGTAATAACTGTTATAACGTAAATTCGAAAGTGATATCATCTCTTACTATGTACTATTACACTGATATTCAGATCATTTCACATAATGTATTGCATTAAAGGTGTATTTTGAATATTGTATTATTTAAATTTGTTTTGTGGTGTTTTTTTTTGCCTTGAATTGTTACAAGGTCGAAATTGGTGTAGACGTGAATATTTTAAGCAAAGTAATAGAGAAAATATGGACTGAGGTGTTGGCTACTTCAAACTTCAAATGCCATCCACAAATGATGGTACTATTAGACGGAAAATGTCAAGCTTGTAACATAATCAGGAATATAAACACAGACACAAGCACACTCAAGTACACAAGCTCTCTGTGATCTTCAAACAAAAGACCAACCTCAAGATAAGCCGTGTAATATTTTAAAGCCCTCGACGAAGCATAGTTAAAACAAAGCATCTTGACATTACTCTAATTAAGTGTTAACAACTTTAAACAATTAATTTCATATACAAAAGTTACGTCAATGTGCATTAAAACTACTTATATGGTCGCAATTAAATATTAGATTTTATAATTTTTATAAAACAAAAAATGACAATAAGTTCATGACCTATGTTTGACTTTGACCAGAAATAAGCGGAGTTTAGCACTCCATCTACGGTCTGTCATCTGAAGGACTAGTAAGATTTGCTGAGCAAGTGATTGTCAGTCAACCAGAGCCCGTGTTAAGATATTTGCATTTCGAAAGCGCGGATATTCCTGCGATATAACACATGTATCCTCTTGGTCATAGCTTTCAAAACAACCCCTTATGTACATGAATGTATATGAGCAAGATACTTCAATATGCACATAGTCCTCATCATTTTTACTACAGACTCTTTGTATATAATAAATATTAATGTTCAGGTAACAATAAATATGATTACATGTATATTCAACTGCGCCATGAACGGAATGTTTATGCAATTGTTATTGTATAACTTCTTTTCTTGTGCCTCTAACATGTGTTTTAAACATTATGTACAACCGATGTTGTTTTTGTAAACATGACCATTGTTGTTTCTAGTGGGACAGGGAGGTACGGGGATTGCGGCAGTACTAGCTTTGGAAGAGAGTCGTACCCCGTCGACACATTGCTCCAAAGCCATGTCTCCGGAAACACAGTTCGGACCCGTTCAGGGGCCTGCAAGGGGGAGGAGCCTGAGGACCCACTTCCTGTCATAGTCCCGACACCTCCTCCGGCATTAGGCCCCATACCGGCATTAGGGGGACCAAACATCATCATGGGGTCTATATATACGAAGGGGTAAAAACGACTGTTGCGGTTGTAAACGTACTAGATGTGCTTAAAAATAAGTGTAATGGATGCAAAATGGGACATGTAATGAAAGAATAAGTGTAATGGATACATTTGTCAATGTTATCAAAGCTACGTAAAGCATAGTATAAATAGACATCATTTAGACATTGTTCTATTTTATGCCTTCAAGACTTACATATAAAATTATGTAGACGTGCATTTGTGCTTTTATTTATTAATGATATTTTTATAAGATTTCTTTAAAGTGACATAACACAAATGTAATAAAAAATATATTTTCCAAATTCTTGCTAGTAGACCGAAGTGCTTACACTTTTGAATGATTTGCAAATGGGAGCAGAGAAATTCTTGTATCGATTCTACACTAGGACAATGTGTATTTTTTCAAAAGACATGTTTATAAATTACTTATATGATGACAACTAAAATTTTACTTCGTCATGTAATGAATTACAATTAAAATATTACTTTGACAACACCAACCATATTACGGAGATTAGCAAATATTATTAACAGTGTTTTTCCAGTTCAAAAAATTAAGTCACCATGTCAAATTTACGTGGATTGTTTTAAAAGGTCATTACTGTTAAAATATTCATAAGGTGAATTTTTGTCTTTATTAAATGAACTTTAGGCCAGGGGAATGTTTCATTCGTCATGGATCAATACAAAAGTGTTTTACAGTTATAGAATGATGAAAAGCAACTATTTTAACACACAAGTTAATGCAATCTTCTCCTTCCAATTTTCTTTGCTCCCGGCTACTGATTTGGCCACGCATTGCAGGACCAGGGATTATTGCGTGTCATGGAACCCCTCAGGAAGTGCGAGATTAGAGCTCTGTAAAACCGGTTTAAACACCTCAGTCGGTCCATTTTGCCGTCTGACCGTTCCAAGGCGGTAACTGTTGAGTTTGCTCTTTTTGTTAATTTTGAATTATCACAGATTTGTTCTTATTTTTACATTTGGCTTGCATGTAAATACGTTTTGTCCTATGCCTTTTCAAGGTTTGCTATATGTCGCAAGGCGGTAACTGATGGTTTTTCTTTTTGTGTGTTATGTCTCGTCTCTTTGTTTTGTCACATTTACATTTACCTTGTTTGACTTTGTCTACGGATAGATAAAATTTAAATATCTGTGGAAATTTTGATAGGACATTTTCTCATTTACCTATTCATATAACTTTGCCATACATCTTAATTAACTTTCTCCAACTAAAATTAAAGTTTTGTATATTTTTTACATTTTAACTTAATGGTTGAACTCCAAACATGCTGCATTTTTGTCTTTAATTTCTAATTCTCTTTAGAAAATTCGCATGTCTGCATTGAAGTCTTAATGTAATCCAGGCCATATTTTCTTCTAAAATGATTGTATGTTTCGTCCGAATGTGAACACGTGCATTCAAAATGTTAAAGCAGTGTTTTCTAGCAAGTAATTGCCTAGCAGATGACACGTGCAATAGCAATATACAAAATGTAAACTATTGGGAGTCGCCTATACATCAGCCGACATTTACCCGACTGTCTTGTTAATCCACAGCCATGTTTCAGGGAACACAGACCGGGTTCTGCCTACTGACTGTAAGTTATTCGAGGAGCTGCCAGCCCCTTCAACTGCCGGGGGCATTGGTTCCTCTTATAGGCGCGAGGGCTTCGAATTTGTCATCTATGGCATGATAAATAAATCACTAGATGCATCTTTTTTAAACTATGTCTTTTTGTAGTATCTCTTTCAAGTAATAGGTATTTTATCACATGGCTTGTGAACAGAACACATTATTGCGGGTGCCTTGAATAAGTACATTTGTGTATGGTTTGTGTACTGTATACTACTGGTAAATATTTAAATGAGGCAATGCCCCATACCATATTGCAGACAACTATGCATGTATCATGGGGTTAACTTTATTATTGTTAAAATGTATATCGTATGGTAATGCTTCTGGCAGTATATTGCAACGCAGCTGCCCCAGTCAAGAACAAGCCGAAATAATTGCAAAAAAATAATCTTTGTGATTTTGTAGTCTTATATTCCGTAGTGATGTGGATATTTTAAGAACAATATACGTGTAATATTGAACGGGGCTAAGCTCTTCAAACTTGTGTTATCCTTTATAAAATAAAAAATGTGAAGAAAATTAAACGAGTACGCTATTCAGTATATATGAACATAAAATATACATACGTTCTGTAATCGAACTAATCGACAAATATTTCGGAAAGCTCCTAGAAGTGCAATTAGAACAAAACATTTTGTCATGGCTACTATCAATTGCGAAGCCTGATATCATGTAGACTGACCTGACTGTCGTAATTTTCAACTTTACAATTTAAATTGTACCGACCTTTATATTGTTAAAAGGACCAAAATTATCAAACAAATATTGTCTCTGTAATTTTAGTTTTGATCAGGTATGAATATATGCTATGTTAAGATTCGTTCCATTGCCAGCCATTTAGCCATCGATTGTTCGTTAACTTGAGCCCGTGTCAACACATTCCTTACGCTATGAGCGTTCCATAACTACAACAACAACAACATACATGTAGTGGCATCCTCGATACCATGTTTTTGAAACAACCTCTGATGTGAATGGGAAAGATGATATGATATATATGATTGGTGAGCGAATAGTCCGACATGATTTTAATTGCCCATCCTTTTTAATATTTTAATTGATGCTTATAATTAAACGATTATATTTATTTATTAACATAGTTTTGCAAAGAATATGTAAAAGCATCAATCATGAGAAGGTGTAAGGTTGCCGTTTTCTTAACAATTTATTTCCGCTTTAATCACAATATATCAGAGGGTTGTTTCGTAGACATGGCCGATATGTTTATACTGAGAGTGCGGGATTGATCAGGAAAGGGACAGTACTAGCTCTCGAAGTGAGTCGTACCCTGTTGACACATTGCTCCAGAGCCAGGTCTCCGGGAACACAGACCGGACCCTATCCGGGGCCTGAAGTGGGGAGGGGCCAGACGCCCCTGTACCTGTCATGCTGGCGATACCTCCCCCAGCATTAGGGGCGCCAAACATTGCGTCAACCATCATTGGGTCTATATACGAGGTGGGGCAGATTCACTTTGCTACTAGTTCTAATCATTTAAAGTCTCTTACATGACAAACAGTTTAAACTGAAAACACTGGTTTTCCGTAGAACAGTATCACAGTTATTTAGTGAACAGATACTATTAATAATACCTTATCGTACTCCTAATAGAGAAATTTATGTCAAAGTAAAGCACATTGCATCATGACATTCGATTAAATTGTTAATAAAACTATTTGTCTGTTAACCGAAATTAATGCATGGCCTTTACATGGCCTTTACATGGCCTTTACAAAATTATGTTCATACTGGGGTCCTCAAGCTTAGAGTTTTATGGAGAAATACCCCAGATTTATATTTGGATTGAACCATCGCCGCAATATTGCAATTAGTGCATTTGGTTGAATGTGGTTGATTATTGCTTAAAGTTAATTGCTTATTAATTGACAATTCTTTATCGGGCATGTAGATCTGCTTTTTCTTTAATAGACAGAATCTCAGCTTATGATTTAATCGATTTTATTATTATTTATTAAACCTCATAGAAAAGTGGAAATGCAGCTTTAAATAAATGTTTGTTTGAACTGACTGTTTCAGTAATTTACTTATGTAGTAAGATCAAATAGTTCTAAACAATGTTAATAACATGTACTTACAAATCATTGGGGGTTCTACGTGGTGGAACACTAAAGCGTCTGTAATCACCATCACACCGGCGTTCTGAAAGTTCAAAGAAATAAAAAAAATACAAGGGTAATTTAATTCTACAAATAATAAACTATTACACTGTTGTAATTCTTGATTGTTTTCTGCACAGTTTAGCAAATTTATTTTCATTACTGCCAATTCCTTACAATGCATTAATGTACTTAATGGAAGTTATGCTGAGGACTTGGCTCTTGGAGCCAATAAAATGGGACACAATTGATTGTGCGTACAATTTGAAATTTCATAAGTTCTACGAATTATAGTTTCAAGTTCTTACGATATCGTTAAACATTTTTCATATGAATATATAAATAATATAGAAAAACAATCATCATAAATAATATAACACCTCATATTAAATTCGTTACTGTGAATTTGTTATGTTGCAATATTTTTCTTTTGTTGTAACTACAAAGGAATAAGTTTAATAGTCAAACCTTTCTTACAACTGGAAGTACATGTAAGTGTAATACCCCAGCTAACAAAAACAAAGTTGGCGTTCATTTTGTTTTCAAGTGCATCCCTATTTAGCAAACCAACTTAAATGCTTATGCATATTTGGTTAACTTATCAAACAACTACTTAAGCAGGTAATGCGTTTGTGCATAAGTGAAACTTCGATACAATCTCAAAGATTGGGGCGTAAACTAGTATGTGTGTTAACCCACTACAAAAAAAAACGCTTTCATACTGGCAGGTACATTGTGTATATATTGAAACTCTTAACGACCGCAGAGGTAGAAATATGAGCTCTTCAAACCAGCCTCGCCGCTGGCTTAACTCTTTGGCGACGTGGTTTAAGCGGCGTCCAAACTGCGCGGTTAAGCAACGGTTACCGTGGCTGGTGTTTGGATGGGTGACCGTTGGAGAGCGCAGGCCTGCGTTACACTCTAAAACAATCCTGAACACTAGGGCGCGTCCTGAGTAGTCCCCCCTTGCTTACAAATGTAAGCTTAGCCAGAGCTTTCCATTGTGCGTCTATCAGTTTGTCGTCAAATTGTGTTAGTGGTTAACACTGTATAATTTAAATAAAACCAGCTATAAAGTCGGAACCCAGACGCATTGTATGCGTAACCCCTATAAACAAACCAACTCACAGTAAAGATCTGGTTAGCGTCAGATCCGCCATAGTAGATTGGATAGCCCCACCAGATCGCCATTCTCTTCTTTCTGCCAATCAAAGCAGGTCCTCCAAAGTCGCAGCAGAAGCTAGAGTGAGGATGGACGATTGTGTCGTACGTTTTCAACTCATCGATAACCTGGGTATAAAAATATTTAGGACTTACCGTCTAAAGTAAGAATATCTTTATATTAATATGGTATCTAGCACTTTAAGCAAACGATAACATTACAGATATTCCAAACAAGGTATGGGAAAGTAAAAGGTCTTGCTGTAAAGCTTATCTTCTACATCTTTTAAAATTAAAACCAAAGTTATCATGGACAATAAGTCTTAATTGAATGTCAAGAAATGGATTTGTTTCGCAGATAAATGATCTGTAAGATCGCTACTTGTAATTGAATTTCGGTTTATATCAAGTGTTGTATTTACTGTTTCTAGTATGAGGGACATTATGATATTGAACATACAACTTGTATTAAAAAATGTAATCTACCTCTGATGCGGTGACGTCATTTCCGGATTTTAGAAGAAGAACACTCTGGTCTACAGCTAGCAGACTGACCAGGGACATGGGGTCAGCGGTAACCACGACATCCACTGTCTCACCAGGTTGGGCACGGGAGGCACTAAAGTCGATGGACACCTAAAATACCACCAATGAATTAAGAGTTTGAGTAGGGTATTATTAAGATCTATTTTATTATTTAATATTTTTTTATATAAGCAGTGAAACATGAATGCATTATTTTAATAAAGAAAGTACTAGCACTGAAATGGAAAAGATAAATATTTTTATATCGCCGATCAAGATGTTCTCGTTTGTTTTGACATACATTCTGGCAAATCATTTAGTGATTATGTCTAATGAGTTATGTAGTTTCTTTCATTTAAACAACAGCAACAAGTGATGACTTCGTTCAAGCCTTTAACGTCTTTCATACAATACATTCATATAATAAGTAGCCAAACAATTGTTCTTACGTCGTTCTCGAAGACGCCGTCCACGTCGAAGCTGATGCTGTCTGTGACCACCTCGCCGTCAGCTCTGACGTAATAGACGACGATACGGGCGTTAGGCGCCATGTGGCCGGTGATTGGCATCGAGAAGGTGTTGCCAGAGAAACTTCCAGTTGTCACCACTGTACCTCGGGACAGGACCTAGGAAATTAGCAAATAACCACTATAAATAGAAAACGATTACTATTTTATAAGAATTGTAGTGACTAGATACAGTTGTTGAGGAGAATGGTATAGTTAGTATCATTATCTTTAAGAAGATCAATAAGAGTAAATAATAACAAAACACTGGGGTAAATTAAACGTCAAGAGCTAAATAACAATAGCGTAGCTTAGTAACTGAGTCATTTTTATTTTTGGTGGTCGGCTTTGGTACTATATCCAAATGAAATCCAAATATAGCATATGTATATCATTGCAGATGCGGCGTTTCATTAATTTATGTAATTTATGCACATTTTTGGTGCTGTTTAAAAAAAAGTATTCTTAAGAATTATCAAATGACACAGTCCCTAAAATAGGGTACATGTCTACTTCCAGTCATATAATTAATACTCATAATACGTGTATTTAAAAACGAAACTTTTTTTTACTTTTATGATGTCAGGTCTACATGTAAAAACAGGTTTGATAGCTACAAACAAGTAAAAGTTTGTTTTACCTGGTAAATGGCATTGGAGATTGTCTCTGTACCCTTCACATCAAAGCTGGCCATTTGTCCTGCCTGAAAACCGTTAAGAATATTAGACTATTCTAGCTGTCTAACCTCACTTTCGACCTACTTAACAAATGCTGACGTAAGGCTAGCCCGATTGAATAATAGAGCGTCTCGCATTGGCTGAAATTCCTTATAGCACCATATATCGTAGTGTTTCTATTAAACGTCCTTTGGGGTATATATATAATTCTATATACAGTTATTTAAGTCATGAACAATTCTAAATCTATTCCGTACAATATTAATACACTTATTAGTGTGTTTTGTACATAAAACGTCACATGATCTCACATTTATTTAAACATATTCTCTGCCATATGTCACAAAGCAGATCGTTCAGTCTCGTACTGTCTAACTGTTTCGTAATTATTACTGTCTATTATGCGAGGAACTTAAGAATTATAACTCTCAGATGGAGCGAGCGACTGGTGTAAAAATGTAAAATATTTTGGTGTTGTTGTTCTAACAAGTCTATTTTCTATAAAAAAAAACATAAACACCGTAAGAATGTGTCAGTTAAAATCTCACCAAAGCTGCATATATTTTTTTTTAAATCTTTTTGGTTCAAATTATCAGGAACTTCAATTTCTATTAAAATACTTTTGATGCCTCAGATACTTTTGTATATGCTAGATTGTCAATATGTGCACCCTGTACACTATTTTTACACTATTTTTCCATCAGACTTGATAACGAGTCAGTTTTCCAGCTCTTCTACCAAGCTGGTTTATCTTTAAATTATATTAAACATCGTTTTGAGTATTTTAAATTATTTATCACCTTTACAAGAGCAACGTTATCTTTAACATTTGACATTGACGATATAAAATAGTATTTTGCAAACAGAAATAGATACATAAAACATCCATCATTCTTCCGAGCGCTAGGTAATCAGACATGGGAAATACTGAAAGTACATATCAGCAGGCCCTTGTAAACGTCCCATAGAAATGCACATACTTTAATTGCCTTATTTATATTTCCTGCGAATACCTTTGAATTAGATCTCTACTCATCAGATATGTTGAAAACATAATCTTCTAATTCTAAGTTTTCGATATCAGGATATAATAACATAGTATAGAAGTTTACATGCTGTCCCTATATTGCTATTAAAAATTGACAACTACTTTTGAACATTTTTTAAATATTCAATTTGGTTCTGTAAGACGAGACGTACGTTTATGTCCTAACCTGGGCTTAAGAAAGTAAGTCTACAGCAACCGGTTAAGCAAATATCAACGTAGTCGCACGATGTTATGATAATGAGAAAAAGTGTGGTATCAATGCAGGTCATCACGACATGATATACACAATGGATGCCGAACTAGATATGCTTCACACGGGCAACGTTTCCATGTAACTGGAATACTGTTGGTGGGATGTAAAACCCAACAAACAAGCACTCAAACATAAACAAAAAATAGTTAAATAAAGTTTATATCAAGGAAAGTAATAAGTGAATTTAGGTTAAGAACAAATGTTACAAAGTTTCCACTCACACTAAGCTGGGTGGACTTGAGGACGAGTTGGATGTAAGTGTCGCTGGGAGAGTAACTCTTGGACACTGTTACGTAGGCTGTTGGTACGTTGTCGTAGGTGGCCTGGAACCAACGTAAAACATAAGCATAATGGTCGATCATTACATGGACGAGTTACAAGTATCACTTCCTGAAACCCTTAATCACTTATACAAGAAAATACCAGGTAAATATTTTAAATATTTTAATTATATTTATCTAACTTTATAATATAAGCATATTAAAACTTAGGTATAAGCTGATCCACGAAAAGGCGTAATAAGCACAATACGTATTACTGGAAGTTCTACCCACTTTAAGTCCTTCGCCAGAACCCACGAAGTATGAAGATCTAAGGCATCTGATAAAACTATTGAGAGTTCTGATGCTTTGTTACATGATATTAAAATCTGCATGCATATTTATTTAGAGGTTCTTAATACATCAGTGATAATTGTTGATTATGAGTGTGTTAAAGAAAACATTTTAAACTGATTGCAAAATAATATGCACATTATCACTTACAGTAAGACTGATGGATGAAGCGTTGGCTGGAATGTCCAGTTGAAACTCGACTATTCCTGAGTCTGGGACGGTGTAAGGATGGTCGGTCAGCTTGGCAGAGTCAGTGTGGCCGCCGAAGAACATCGGGGGTTCCGTGACAGTGGGGTCCTTCAGCGTCACCGTGCCTCCAATAACCAGATTGCCTTGGAGTCCATTAACCGGAAGTCCGTCCTGCTGAGACAGCTTGATCTACAAAAAATACTTGCAACATATATCGATATTTGGATAAAAATATTCTTAACGTATCGGCTTTTAGTTACGAAAGACAAAGAAGACGTTCAACGCTCGTAGCAAACATATTTATTGCAACAAAACCAATCAAACAATTTCCATTAAAGCCGACGTATCGACAAATAACGCGAAACCATCTTTTTAAAAGGACAGAGGGGAAAATCTTTACAAAAATGTGCCATGACTGGTTTTGCCATGACAGCTTCAGCGACTAGTATGAGAACAAAAATCTTAGTTAATCGTTTTTATGTGAGCGGATCAAGTGATCTATAATAAGGAACTACATCATTCATGACATATTATTCTAAAGAGGTCTTATATCCGCCCCTTTCCTCACTGCCAGAACATTCTACTTACATATCCGATGTATTTCATGCCGGGCTTGAATGTTTTGGGATTGGATGAGACGAATTCCATCTTGTTGGCATGATCGTAAAACTTGACCGTGCTATCACCACTTAGGGTGATTTGGTTGAGACTCTCCGTCACATTGGCTTGCACCTTCAATGTGTACCCGTTCAGGTAGCGCAGAGTAGTGTGGAAGTGGTCCAAAGAGATAGTGAAGCTAGTTTCTCCGTCAATCTGCGAAAATAATCGGATGATCACGAACTTCTTTGCATTTATGAGTAATTTATAGTGAGTTAATCTGGGAAACTAAAACACTTACAACACATGGAAAGGTTTAAGTCTTACGTGATCAAATGTTCACTGTACATGTATGAGTGCAATGTAGCTAAATGTTAAGAGAGATATCGTTCATGTTATTATCGTTTATATGCCGAAACTACTTGATCAGGCATCGCGGATTTACAGCCTCTTCATTGAAGATATTCTTAAATCCTATATGACCAATCGAGACGCATGGCACAATGAATTCACATACGTGACACTTAAAATATGCATAACAATGTCGGAGAGCATCGCATGTTTCTTCTTTTTTAACTCAAACAAAAAGTTCCTTGCCACAAATAAGGACAATGATCCGAATCTAAGGGGAAAAACTGCATCTATACAGAAGCGTGTATATATATTTAAACCTACCATATAAGAGCTATTAAGTAGTACATATGATCTTTAAGTGTAACTTTTGAGTACAGTAAGGTTCATTACTCGTCATTAGGTTAGGTATCGTATATTTTACTTTTTGACCGCTCCAAGTCGGTACATGTAAGTGTTTTGTCTATATTTGTGTAATATTTCGTATCAGTGTTTTTGCCTTTTTAAAAATTTAACTAGCTTTGTCTAGTAATAGTTGAAGTTTATAAATGTAATATTTCAAACATTTTCTCATCAACTCACGGTTAGTGTCTGCTCAACAGTGGGGTCTGTTAGAGAATGGTATCCGCGATCAACTTTCACTTCGATGTGTGCTTTGCCCTGAACTGGTTTACCGTATGTGTAGCTGAAAGAGAGAAATTAAACTAATTTGTTATTCTTGATTATTGTAGTCAGGGAAAAAAAGTCTTTGTTGTACATGCACTTATGGTACTTATGGTATAATCTGTTTTAGTTTTCTTTCTTTTTTTTTTTGTTACATCGCACCGACACAAGTTATGGTCTTATTGGCGACGTCCAGCTAATTATTGGTAAGGGAACCGCAGGTTGGCTGGAAAACCTCCTCACATGAAAGTTCTCGCCCCGACCAGACTCGAACCCACGCGGTGAGGGGCTGAGAAGTTTCAAGTCAGCGACTCTAGCCGCTCGGTCGACGGGCGCCCCCTGGTATAATCTAGTATATTATTTATGATATAATCTAGTAAAGAACAGATGAGAGAGGGAGAAAGAAAAGAGTGAACTGAAAGACAAAAATTGTGGGAAAATTATATGTTGTACCAGTATGAAACTAAAGACGAAGGACGGTGTTTATTTAAGATACATTTATGTAATGTTGGAAATATGTTTAATCAAGTTTTAACTCGCTTTTGATGAATGCAACATCACACAAAAATTGTAATGCCTTTTGAAGGTAATGTTAAACTGATTCGTTTAGTTTCGTGCAATCATAGACGAAGCATACACCAATCGATATATCAAATTATCCAATGTTTATAAGATTAGTGTGAAAGCAGGGCAACGACATCATGTAAATAAATCTCGCGATCCCAACGACTTTGGGGACGATTTTCCTAAGGGTGAAGGATATGCGTACTGCAAGTTATACGGGCAATACAATAAGCCATTAGTATATTATAAACTTACAAGTGTTGATTTATTGCAAAATAATATTCTTTACGGAAAAGTTAATGGCAAGCGAATATTTTCAGGGTAAAATATACTTTTCATAAAAAAAATATAGTTGACACTTACGTGGCCTTGATCTTTCCGGTAATAGATTTGTCCGAAGTCAAAATGTACGACGGCAATTCCACGCTTACTTCAAACTTGGGGAGAACTGCATAACAATATGAAACTATTAGTTTTTAGAATATACCTGAGTATGATTAATAAGCGGTTATTAATACTGAATACTTGCTTGAATATAACACGACACCAAATTTTGAGCACGAATAAGTATGAGAATTGTATATTGTTAAAACGTACATTGTCAAGGATACAAAAAGAATAAGTAGACTCGTAGTAGACGGATAAATTTGATCAAAAGTCACATAATTGTCATTCAATTAGCTCCAGAAACAATGCTTTGCAATAGGTCCATAACATTTAAAAACGTTTTAACAGCATTTTTAAATAACATAAACAATTACCGTAGTGAGCAACAGTGAAAGTCTTTTCTTGTGTTCGGCCCTGAAATATAAATATGTAAAAATGTATTATAAATAATGAGCAAAATAGGCAATATGTTGCAGTTCCTTTGAGGTTTTTATTTGTTTGTTTGCTTATTTGTTTGTTGATGGTTGGTTTTCTGCTTCAATTATTGAACTGAACGTATTTCAATATAGACTTGTAGATACTATACAGTGCTGGTAGGTCGTGGAGTCAATGTCTAAAATTATTTTATATTTGACCTCGAATCTCTAGTTTACCATCGGCTAAAGAAGTCCTTTTTGGCACGAATTTCCCCTGACAGCACATGATATTCATCGCATTTCGTCCTCGGAACACGTTGGTGATGTTGTGAATAAATTACAGAATATAAGATTTTTTTTCAACAAATCAGTTTTGTTTCTTTTTTCAAATTCAACAGTATCACAAAGGAAAATACGTTTTTCTGTACTTCATCATCGTTTATCATCATCGTTTAAAGAAGAAACATAAAAGCCAATTTAAAAACGAGCTTTATATTAAATGCTTGCAGAAAGAGTACCACACTGGTCAGACGGGATCAATTGAAAACTTAATAGTTGTGTTGAGTTTATGGCATCTTTGTAAGAATAGGACTAGGAATTAATCTGAGTTATTAACAAATGTTGTTAAAGTTAAAAGGGGCATATCTTCTACCAATGCTCACATGTGCTTTGACTCTGATCTTCCAGTCTCCGAGAACGGGCTGGCTGTCCACGTTCATGAGACTGGTGATCACTCCACTAGGGTCCTGGAGCCCCATCATCTGCTTGATCTTGTTGCTGTTCGGGTCCTGGAATAGTCAGAGCATATCAATATCATATGTTATGAAACGAATAGATTGTCAAACAAAGGTTTATTAAAACAGTCAGATATTGTTGCTCAATATATTTTCAAGATCTGTATTAAGAATTTTGCATGACATTTTAAATCACCACAATGTGTCACCATAGGACTTGTAATAAGGATGTGTTTAACTGTGATGATATAAACTAGGTTACTTATGGTTTAATGCAACTATTTGAACTTTGCAGTCTTAATTACTCTACGACAGATCCGGTGCTTTAACTAAATGTCTTACAGGCCGAGTATCGAATTTGAGTTTCCGTGGATAATTTGATTAGTAAAAATAATTGGACGTATGTATCCGTTGCTACTAATATACTACCTAGCTATAAAAGCACACGTTTACATCATTCAGTGGTTAAAACCGTATGTTTCCGTTTGTTTACAAGAGAATGACGCGTCGAAAGGTCACGTGGTTTTCACTTTACAGATAAACAGTAAACTAGCTGACACAAGAGACAGACCGAGTAAGATTTGTACTGACAATTCAGTAACAAACGTCACGTGACGTTCCCAATACAAACTGCGAAAACCGCACCGAATCCAAAAATAGTATTAAAAGACTACGAAGCTTTAAAATGAAAACAACCAGTGCAACAGAGTAATTTTAATAAAACGGATTATTTACCATTGCTACATGCTAACATTTAATAAGTTTAATCGTAATAAACGTTGTTTTTGTTTGGTTTGTTTTTGTTTTGCTGTTTTTTTTTAATATGATGAACATATGGATTCGGCCTTTAGCAAAAAGACCATGTTTTTGTACCTACATAAATATCAATGTCCATGGCTCCAGTATAGACGGTCAGATTAGGGAACACGGCGAAAGTTCTGAAGTTTACTGGAAGAAAAAAGTACGTAGTTGCTGGCACTATGTTTTTAAAAAGGCTTTACACGCAGTAACAATAAGACAGGTTTTCAGCATTTTCACAATGATACAGAAGTAAATGTATTAAATTGGATGCTAAAACAATAAAAACTAACATCGGGATTTTTTTTCACTGCTTACTTCTTTCATGTCAAGTTTGTAACATAAAGAACATCTTTGCAGCTTGCTGTAATTCTAATATAGTCAAACAAAGAGGATTTAAACAGAAAAAAAATCAGATAAAGTAAAAAAATAAATAAACTGCATTTAGGTAAAAGTAGGTATCCACCCCCCACGCCCTCACCTTCCCCAGCCTCCTAAATACCATCTACTATTTCCTCTTGTCTGCCCCCCCC